>JAOTON010000388.1:0-21320 GCA_034440635.1 Lepas anatifera
CCAATGAGAGTCGAGTTGCAGACGTAATAGGAGGAAGGAGGTCTACCTCCCTCGACTCCGCATTTAGCGCTGCTATACCACACCCTTTCACTATCTCAACAACACGAACCCCAACATGTGTTCTCACTATGGCAGCCGCCTCGCTGTTCAGCACGTTTTATCTGTCACTGACTCCTGTGAACAGCAAAAACAGATTCAGCGCCGGTTTTTCCCGCCGTTTCCACTGGAACAGATTTTAGGCGACAACACACAGTCATACACATCTGTCAGGTTCTGCCATGCCTCGGGGAGTCCAAGTTTGGGCGCAATCTGCAATCCCATCCCCCCTAATTAGGTAGGCATATGAAGCTCGCAACAATCCAGGGCAGGTTTAAATTACATAGCATTGAAAACTAAGTAGGCTAAATAATGATGGGCGCGATATAACCTGGGCGCTGAAGGCGCTCTATAAACCCCAATACACACGGTGCTGGTCGGATGGATGTGGGGAGCTGTCTGAGGCTGGCTAGGAGCTGTGAGTGATCTGGTATTGTTTTGGGCGGGTCGGGATACTCGCCCGGGAGTCTGAGTGGCGTGCCAAGACTGGTGCGGAGGAACATTGAATATGCTCCTTCGGTACTTGCGCGTATTCCAATCCAGTTACCAATAGGGACACGATCTACCCAGTTATGGCATCCTTGGAGTGAACCTCTGAGGTCGGCGAGTCCTCACGCCCCATGGCTAGTTTTAAATGTTCATATGAGCAGGGTTTCGTGCACCTACGGGCGTCCTTGCCGAACTTACGATGGTACCGGCAAATGTTGTCCTCCGGAGAGTCGGTACGCTCTGTGGGTCAGGACGATGGCCCGAGCTGGAGCAATTGCGACTCCTGAGCGATTGGGCCCGGCATTGGATCTCTTCAAGCTGTTTATATATATTTTTCACCGTCATTCGAGTTTTTCCCGGGACCTCTGGCATCCATCGCCTTGGTTGCAGCAGGCCGGCAGGAATCTGCACTGCCTGCCCCCCATATGTCATTGGAAGACACAGTGTTGATCGGGAAGCTGTTGCCATGGAAGTGAAGTTATCACCCTATCCGCTGTTCCAGCCAGGGTGGCGAGTGGTGTGTGCGGGTAGGAAACTCACGAAACGGCATGGCGGCCTCTGGCATAGCTTTGAGGAATATCTGCCTTATGAGGAGGGCGAGGCCACATCCGCTGTGTGGGACTTTGTAAGCTCTTGCAAATTACCGCAAGAATTATGTAGGCTTTCTTTTACCAAGAACTTGGTCTTCCAGCAGGGACCGGAGTTTGTCCTCGGTAGATTTCCTAAGCGAAAGTTGCAGGGCTTCACAGAGCTGTGTATAACAGTCCTCAGGTGGGCTACGGATCATGTTGATAAACTTCGGGGGCATGTTGGGCTGACAGCAGTGAAGCCGCTGTTTGGCTCCGGAGGCTCTGTTGTGTGATTATGGCGCGTGCAAAATACAGGTCGAGCTGTATGATCCATTACACATGGATCGTACTCCACAAATGGAGCGCCGTGGCCCGAAAATGGTGGGCTGAGCTGGTGGAGGCAAAACGTCCTTGTTTTCGTTTACTGCTATCTGTTAGCGTGAAACAGAATGACGCAAGTTGACAATAGGCGTAACTGTGGGAGCAGATTTTCCGGAAATTGAGCCTGAAGAAACTGGACAGAACCAGTCGACCATAGAACTAATTTAAAGTCGGGGCCAGCAGTTGCTTAGGATTCAACTCAGCCACGTAAGGCCTTATTCAATCTACCAATCGAAGGAAAGAAATCGACGATGATAATGTCCAATTTATTGATGCAATGGCCAAACAGCCGATGAGAGACAACAATGATAACCGACAACAACAGCGCCAATATTTACAAATGGGAACATATATCCATTCCGATGGGAAATAACAAAATCCCAGAACAATATGTGAAACTCAATATGGGCGCGTGTAGAGTGAGTGAGAGCGTGAGTGGTTGTGAGCGTGTGACGGCGAGGATTAAATCGCCGGCAGGTTCGATGCCGTAATTGACAATGAATTCAGCGATGGCTGCAAGCCGAAATCGGACTTGCAGTGAGCGGGGATCTGCTCAGTCACGAGTGCACGACGGTATCGTCAGTGCAACTGGGGAGGACGAAACACTCCAGGGAGTGGCCCTGGCGAGTGATGGCAATGCAGAAGTGGAGGAGTAGACCAGCCCAGAGAGTAGCCTGGCGACTGACCAGTGTTGTCACCCCAAGCGCGCGTTTATACCCGGCTGACAGTGGTCACGTGACCAGGTCGCGCTCTGGTTGGTCGGCCGGGTGGGTCGCTGGTGTGGTGGCAGTGACCCGGCGCGCCTGTGCCGGCGGCGGTGGTCGGCTGACCGCGCCGCGGCTGAGGGCGCGGGTCAGCTGGTTGGCTGCAGCTGGAGCCGTGTGGCGGTGCAGTGGCCGCTACAGAACCCCCTCCTAGATTAGAGGTCGAAGCGTACCGGAGGCTTGGAGACGCGTCCTGAACGTGTGCGGTAGTTGGAGGCCTCCAACTCCGACGAATTCGGTTGAACGTTGAGGTTCACCGGGGCGCTATATGACCTTTAGGGTTGGCGCGCTTAAGCCCAAGTCATCATCATATTATGAATCCGAATTTGAGGAGATAGGTTAATGACCCACTTTTCCAGGCATAATTTTGCTCCTGAGTGCAACACCGCGAAATCTATATTTCTTTTAAAAAGTTTCTTCCGAAGGAAGAAACACTTATAGTCTTTTTCGCTTTTCGGGCACGATTGGCTCTGAAGCAATTTGGTAGGCACACATACTTACACAGCCTAGACTTGTCAAGGCGATATCTTTAGGGCGCTCGGGTTTAAAGCAACCTTCTTTAAATCAATAGACGCCAAAACCGCGCTGAACGTTTTTTTTTGCTTGCCGACATTTCTCAGGCTCTTTTGGTGGAATGTCAGGGGCCCTTTTGGCTGCCGCCCCCCGCCCGAGCGAAATCCTCGCTACGCCCCTGGACCTGATTAAATTAAATAATATGCGCAATATACAGGACGGCGGATTTCGGGGGCAAGGGATGCAGTTGCACCCCTTGAATTTTTCAAGGGATGCAAAAATATCTTTGCACACCTTACTTTGGCTTGGTCAGGGAGGCACCCCTCCCCGGATTCGGCCAGCGCCCCCGACCTGTCAGAGAAAATCAAGCCTAATCACCGCCTACCTGAAGAGGTAGGATCCTCTGTGGAGATATGACATTTCAGATATGAATGGCCTCCCCTGACATCAAAGCCGTGCCCTGGACAGCAAAAGGCACCCCCCTGAGTAAAGGCGCCCTCTGGATAGCATAGGCGCCCTTGGATAGCGTAGGCGCCTCCTGGATAGCAGAGGCGCCTCCGAGAAAAAAGCAACGGCGTCCCTGGATATCACATGCGCCCCCTCGCTAGCACAGGCATCCCTGGAGAGCAAAGGCACCTCCCCCGTAGAGAAAAGGCGCCACCTCTGGACAACATAGTTGCCTTTGGATAGGAAAGGCACCCCCCCTCCGGAGAGCAGTGGTGCCTCCTGGAGGGCAAAACGTCTCTCCCCCGGAGAGTAACGGTGGCAGGGACGGCGGATTCCGGGGAGGGGGGGCAGGGTGTGCAGTTGTACACCTTGAAAAAATCATGGTGTGCTAAAGTATCTTCTTGCAGACCTGGTTTTGACTTGGCCCAGGGAGGCCCCTCCCCCGGATTTGGGCAGCACCCCTCGGATTCGGCCGGAGCTTCCGGCCGGTCAAGAGAAAATCAGACTTAGACACAGCCTAGACGTATACACAGCCTACCTGAAAAGGTAGTATCCTCTGTGTAAAATAAGATACACTTCCAAATATAAATGGCGCCTCCTGACATTTACCCGCGCCCCACCGGGGGTCCGGCGCCACCTTCGCCCCACCGGGGGCCATCGATGCCCCCCTCTAACTCCGAAAATATGGGCGTTAGCGCAAATCTGCAAAGTGCATTAGAAAGCTCGCGTGAATTCAGTAAGAAATTACTTTGCATGTTTTAGTGCTCAGGTCAATGGTTTGACCTCCAGAGGTCAAATTAGGTCAAGATCGGCTATTTTCACTCAAATATGCAATGCTTAGGCAAACTGGGTATAACTCTTTGGCCATTAGAGCTATTGAGGTCTGGTAAATCTCATTTGATAGGAAATTGTCAGTACTTTTTTCCGCTATGTGGAACGTAAAGACCTCCCGCCAGTAGTTTGACCTCCAGAGGTCACCTCGTGACCTAATATGACCTGAGGTCACGAAAGGTCAGAAAGTGACCTTGCCGTATATCAAATGAAAGCCAGTGACAAGACAAACACGATGGTTTTTGTTTCAGCGCTCCTAACATAATTAGGTCAAAAGTTATTGTCAAAATACTGTTTTTGACCCCTGGTGACCTTGGATGACCTTGGAGAGGTCAAAGGGCAAATATGGCCCTGGAATCCGTGAAAGTGTGTCCAAGAACGCTTTTCTGATCAAGCTGAGCATTTTTAATCGTTTTTGTGACTTAGATCATATGACAGCTTTTCCCCATGCTTTTTCAATGGGAGAGGTCACCTCGTAACCTGACCTCAGGGCACGAAATCGAAAAATCCCGGATATACACCTTGTAGACCCTGGAGGGGCCATGAAGTGTAGGAAGTTTCAAATCGATCGACTTTGAAATGTAGCTCTTACGGAGCTCTAAATTTGAAGTGAGGTGACCTTGGTTGACCTCGTCTGGTGACCTGACCTTGGGTGACCCGGGGTAAAATATTTCAGGGATGGTGGGAAAATGATGCAGTGAAAGGTAGAGCCTTCAATCGCGGTGCTGCGCCTCGTCGTTTTTCTGCTATCCCGGAAAAACCTTAGGGGGCCATCGATGGCCCCCGGTGGGGCGAGGGTTAAACCCACCCCATGGAGGACAAATATGTGCCCCCAGGAGAGAAAAGGCGCCTCCTCTGGATAGCATAGGCGCCCTTGGAAAGCAAAGGCGCCCCTAAGACAGCACAGGCGCTCCTGTACAGCAAAAGGCGTCCCCCCCCACAGAGCAAAGATGACCTCTCTGCATAACAAAGGCGCCCCCTGGACAAAAAGGAGCCCCCACAGAGCAAAGACACCCCCTCTTGATAGGAAAGGCGCCCTTGGATAGCAGAGGCGCACCCTGGATAGCAGAGGCACACCCTGGATAACAGAGGCGCCCTCTGGACAGAAAAAGATACCCCAGAAGAGCAACGGCGCCCCTGGACAGCATAGGTGCCCACTGGCTAGCGCAGGTGCTCCCTGGTCAGAAAAAGGTGCCCCCCACGGAGCAAAGGCGCCCCCGGAGAGCATAGGCGCCCGTTGGATGGAAAGGCGCTCCCCCAGATCAAAGCCGCCCCTGGACAACAAAAAGCGCCCCCCTCCCCAAAGAGCAAATGCGCCCCCTCTGGATAGCATGGGTGCCCCTGGATAGCAAGGGCACCCTGGGCAGCAGAGGCGCCTCCTGGACAGCAAAAGGCCGTCCCACAGAGCAATGGCGTCCCCCTGGATAGCATGAGTGTATCATCATCACCATTGTTGAGGTTTATCACGCGCTCCGTTGGGGGGGGCTAAATTCACCCCCTTCTGGTTGGTGCACCAATATAGTTTACGCATATACCTGCCCTCATGAGGCCTGCAAGCCTCAAAACCCAAGAGAAGCCTATATTGGTCACACCACAACGTCCCTATCCAGACGCTTCACCTGTCACCTCCAGAATGGTCGTCCTCAACAACACATGGCCACAAAACATAACACCAACATCAGACGCCAGGATTTGGTGTAAACACACGGATCCTCACCCACGAAAGCAACCCGCGACGTCTAAAGATAATGCAGGCAGCCCTGATCCAAATCCGCCGACCTGCGCTCAACAACTAGCGGGAGCACCTGGGGATCTTGACGTTAAGCGATGGGTCTCCATAACTTGAGTCGGCAAAAAAGAAGTGTTGTGAGAAAGTGTCTTATTTGCGAGGCTTATATTTGTGTTCTTATATATGTGGTGTCTTCAAAAGGAAGGAGAACTTGAAATTTTAGCATGCATATTGATACTCAATTTTCAAAGAAATGATAACACTTTGCATAAATATTAGGCACTTTTCGAACGTATGTAGATAGAACGGATCGCTACAATTCTATTTTCCAGTAAAACATGTAGGACTTGATAATGTCTCATGAATAGACGAAACCGGTAGTCAAACTGTATGACTTTATTGGGAACATTTTATCAAAACTTGACAATGACAGTAAGAATGCGGTAAGATCCTTAGAAAAATACAAAAAGCTGGTCAACTTCCGGAATGCGGTCATTTTTAACCAAACTTGTATCGACAATGAACTGCTACCCAAGTATGCGAATATATATGTGTATATATATATATATATATATATATATATATATATATATATATATTCATATCATTACCACTACGTTTTAAACCCTTCATGTATGTAATTGTCGACAGCGAGACTGAAAAGGCTCAACGTCCTGTAAATTCACAGATCAATTAATTTCTTCACCAAGCTTCTTCGGTGCACCATGACTCAGAGCAATTGTTGAACGGCGAGCTGGTTGATCTGGCGATAGGTTTCGCCGTAAGTCTGTGGGATGATACTGGATTTTGATTTATTAATGAAATAGTGGGAGTCAAATGGATACTTTATGCTTCCTTGAATCTGCGTTAGTATTTCTTCTTCCACGAAAATGAAACATCGTCCCATAACGCTGATCGTGGTTGGCGGGAAGTGCTCAGCGAGGATGTAAACGCCCTATCCACCTATGCCTGGGCAACCAAGCCCTGGAGCAAGTCTCGGAAGTATCAATCTTGGGGCGGAAATTCGACACCCATCTTAGGTTCCGCTCACATGCCATGATAACGAAAATAAAATTGACAATAGAATGGGGGCAGTGGGCCCTTGCCGGAACCAAATGGGGCTGTAGAGAAACCACGTTGCGTAAAGTCTACAAAACGTTCATCCAACGAGTATCGCTCTACGGATGTGCAACATATATGCAATGCGCATCAGCAACTAACAAGGAAATTGTGGACAGAACAGCTGGGGGGCAGCCAGGGTCATAACGGGATGCCCTGTCGACACGTGCACGGGGGCGCTCATATCGGAGGCGCAAATACGCGACATATCATCCATGGCAGACGAAATCGGAGCTATCCAGCGAGAAACTCCAAACCCTGAATACTAGTATCCCGGCACACTGGACGGCCAGGGCTCGTGCAAGGACGGCTTAAAAACCGCGACACAGGGAGGGAACGCGCCGTAAAGATCGCCCAGGAGGAAAAATTGGAGCAGACCCCTAAGAAGGCCGCGGCACACCAAACCAAAGCCCATGGGACGGACCGAGCTGATCCTGGCAGTGTGGACATATGCACCCGGGCGGCCGAGCTCGCCCCACGCACAGCCCGGGTGAGCGTGCGCAGGGGAAGCCTTCGAGAAGACAGTCAGCGAACTACCCCGGTACAGTCGGTCTACCGCATCGCTGGCTCAACGGCGGGCTGCTTCGGAGCCGGGGGGCGGAGGCATTTCGAGGACGGAACCGGGCGGGCACGGGCTCCGTGTCTGATCAGTCGCGGCTGGAGGGCTAACGAGCTCATTCCGCAGCAAGCTGATAGCTCTCAACGAAACCCTAAACGATATCAGCGACGCCCCGACCGCCATCACGAGGTTCTGCATCTGTACTGACTCGCTCTCCCTCTTTCAAAAACTGAGAGAACCGCCATGGAAGAGAAACACCAAATCTAGAACTGAAGGCCAAGACGAATTCATACAAATGCCAAGTCGTGGAATCAACATCCAACTAGTGCGGGTCCCGGGACATGCCGAGGTGATGGAGAACGAGGTGGCGGACGCGGCGGCAAATGCGGGGAGAGCCCTCAATCTCCCAGACAGCCCACTACCCGTTGACCTGACCTCGGCCAGATCGGCCATCAGAGAGGTGTGTAGACGCAGGTGGGCGGGGGCCTACCAGTGAGGAGTGCCACCTGACCATCTACACCGACGTGTGTCGGGAGGAAAGCCCCCGCAGTGGGGAAAACCTGGACTAGACGGGAGCAAGTCGTATTCCACCAGCTGCGCGTCGACCGCTGTCCCCTCCTAGCGGAGACACTCCGCATGTGGGGAGGCCCGGGGCGGACGGGCTGCGTGCCTTCTGCGGCGATACAGATAACTCAGGCACTACATCACAACCTGCCCGATATACCAGCAAACACGCACGCAGCATCTGGGACCCATACCAAGCATAGACATACTACAGGAGGACCCGGAGGCCGTGATGCGGTTCGTCCGGGCGTCCGGCCTCTGCGCGGGGCCCGGTGATCGGCCTGGCCGAGTGCCGCGGAGGAGTGCTAGGCTGCTGAGTGTGGAGTGGTGGAGTGGATCAACAAAGCACACAACTATAGATGTGTGGTCCAGAGGTAATCGAAAAACACTTCATGGGGAAAAGGGCAATCATTGGTTCTGTAAATTCCTTTTTGTGCAGTGTTATGTGTATTACCTGATGTGGCAAGGGGAGGAGGAGCCGAGCACTAGCAGAGGTAGTGCCTGGTGTCGGCTATCTATGACTTCTGCGTCGGCCCGTCAGCACCAGCCTGCTAGTCACTACGCGGTGAGGCGAGGTTGGTGGCTCCCTGTCCTTAGCAGAGAGCCAGTACCAGCCAGCCCGTGTCGTTACCGGCCAGACGTGTGTAGCGCGTTCATTTAGCCGGGTTGGTCGAGACGGACACCGACTACTGCAGGCTAAGAATACATGTCAAGGTTTCTGGTATGGTGCATACTCATGGTGCCTTTGTTTTCGCGTGAACTAGGCAGCTGCAGCGGGAAGAGTCGGTGGCTTTCTTATTATAAATAATTTTTGAGGCTTATCGACGCACCAACTGCCAGTGTCATATGGCGTCGCCAACTCTTCTTTCCCTGTTGGAAGGGTTTCTCGGGAGCCGGCTTGCCCCTTGTTCAGGGAAGCCACCGGGCCTTGAACCCGGGTCGGCTGCGTGGCAGCCAGCTACGCTGACCACTCCACTACGGCGCCCCCTAAACTACTGACCCCTCCACTACCCGCAGCGGCTTTCTCAGCTGCAGGCATGTGCGAGCCGCACACCTCGGCATCGAGCCGCTGCTGTGGCCGGTAGGTCACAGTGCTCGCACGCTCTAAATTACATTCATGACCTTGGTAACAAATTGAGCTCCCAGGTATGCCCAACACACATTTGTCAATCACGCTCTGCATTTGCGCTTATAGATCCATACATGTATTGAAGCAGCACACAACAGTATGAGGCATGTCCCGGAGGACAGACAGGCCGAGCAGTATTTCACATGGCCACCCCCGACGCGGCGCGCCTAAATTACGCCGGGGAGCCCACAAATGTCGGCAGTGATGAGACATAAAACGGGATGACATACACAGACATGAAACAGAGCAGTCATACACATAAAAAGCAATTCACATACATTACGACACTCCGTTAGATTTGACAGGGGACCAGCAAGATCGGCAATCGCAGCTCACACGCCAGCCCGCCCGCACCGCACTCTCAATCAATCAATCAATGGCTTTTTATTAGGCGTTCTGTGCATAGCACCTTTGCCCGCCTCTAAAGAAGTGCGTGGGAGAATTTTAGAATTTTGTGTGAGGGCAAGCTACGTTAGTCTGTTAAAAGCAATGGGAGTTATTTCAAGTAATGGGTTGCAAGATGTTTTAGCTTGCGAATGGACGGTCGTGGCAATGGCATAGCCATGCCAAGGAGGTCTTTTAATAAGTTTAGACCCGCACAGTGCGAAGGTTATTTCTGTGGTTGAAGACTTTAAATTTAGAATTTGTAATTTAGAATTTAGAATTTTGTGTGTCAGCTACTGATGTCCGCTTGTCTACGTTACTCGAAATCCTCCGTTAACTCAATAATTTTCGTATTTTAGAAAGTGCGCTAAACACCTGGCCAGGGTGCTGCGAATTTACCTACAACCCGGAGGTGAGGTTGCAGCTCCCCTCTCCGGCTGGGCAGCCGCCGCGCAGAGGAAAGAATGTGCAGAAGAGCTTGCGACCCCCTCTTGGAGATTATATGTCGTCTGTCGGTGGGATCCGGGGTGTTCCCAGATACATGGAAGAAGGCCAACGTGATTCCAGTTTTCAAAAAACGAGTTCAAAAAACTTCCGGAAAATTACAGGCCTGTCTCTCTTTTGGCAATCAGTTCAAAAATTTTGGAGAAGGTAGTTTGGGAGAGCTTACTTCCGAACTTGCCGGCCCGCGCTACCTGATTCTCAGCACGGATTTCTTCCCAACCGTTCGTGTGTGACCAATTTGTCCTGTTTCATGGATCACTGCTGGATCTCACTGACAGAAGGATCGCAGACGGATGCCATTTACACGGATTATTCATCCGCCTTTACAAGTGTCAGCCACAGGCTTCTTTTATATAAGCTTAGGCACTCTTTTAATATCACCGGCCCTGCATATGACTGGATTGAATCCTACCTGAGCTAGCGCTCCCAGCGAGTCATTCTCGATGGGAAGTACTCTGACTAGGCCCCGGTAACATCCGGAGTTCAGGAAGGCAGCATTCTTGGCCCAATCCTCTTCACTTGTTACGTTGCTGACCTTCCAAGTCCCATTAAAACATGCTCTCTGGCATATGCAGATGATGTCAAAATTTTCCATAAGATTCAAGGCCCAGCAGACGTCGATTCTCTCCGGGCCGACCTGAACCGCTTAAGTGGTGGTCAAAAAACCCCGGCTTCTCAAGCTCAATCCAGCCAAATGCAAGGACCATCCATTTACTTTACGGACATCACCCATCATCTCTTTGCATACATTTAGACGGACATCAGCTGGAACGCTGTTCTCACATTAGGGACTTAGATTTAATTCTCCGACTCTAGGCTGACATTTGCTGAGCATGTAGACTCGGTTATGAGCAAGGCAAATCGAATGCTTGGCTTGCTGATGCGAAGCATTCAAGTGTCTTCCTGCGCACGCCTTCCGGGATTCAACCATTGTGCTGCTTTGTTTGCGTATAATGCTCGTTCAGATCACTCTAGAGTACGGCAGTGTTATCTAGGCTGGTGCCGCAAACATTCACCTGTCCCGCCTTGAACGGCTGCAGCGTCGCTTTTTAATGTGGTTAGTGCCAGCACACATAGCCGATGTGCAACGGACTGCGTGTCACTCCTAAATCATTTTCGCTGTTCTTCTATTAAAGCCGGGTTTATACATAGCCGACATAAGGTTCCCTGCGTTCCGTCTTCAACGGCCGCCTGGACTGTAGTGAGCTGATGCCCATGTTCTCCTCCTGACTCCCGGCCAACGCTCACGACACACTGGCTTTTTTAATTGCCTCGTGGGCGAGTTAATGCCGTGCAGAATGGGTTCCAGATCAGGCTTCCGAAACTTGCTAAATGATTTTCTGCGGCACACACCAGCAGAGGACTTTTTCAGCCTACTCATGCTTTTCGACCGAGTGTGTTGCGGTATGCGAACAGCGTTGGCACGTACAGCATGAGATAGTATGCTTACTTGCTATGTGCACTGTGTGATTGCGGATTTTTTTGCTTTTATTTTTAATTATTTTAGGATTTTATGCTTTTAGATGCCTTTATAGTAGTATTTTTCATATGGTGGTCCATCTTCATATATTTTATTTTACGCCCACGTAGTTCATCATTTTTGCAGCAACTGCTTCCATCTTGGAGGCTATCGTTGTATTTATATATACATATACTTTTATACATTTTAGAGTGCCTTTTTAAGCCATGGAGAGACTCTGTAATGCCATGTGTAAGGATATGTGTGGGTGGTTGAATGTGGAAGCATGCGAGTGTGGGTGTGGTCCCTTACGGAATGTTGAACGATTTTAACCAGCAACTGCAACCATAATTGGGCTCTGGCCTATGGCTGTTCTTGTCTAACAAACAATAAACAAGTAAACAGAGGATAGTTAGATTGTTAGTAAGAGTATAAGTGTGGTTAGCATAGACCCGCAGTGAAAGGTATCACTGCGGTGAAAAATCTAACCTATTTAACTAACTCTGATTTCAAAGCTAGCCTAACACAACCTATCCTTAGCCTACGATAAACCATTTAAAGGTTAAACAACTATTGCTTAAAGTTTGCGGTGGATCATCTATGATTGGAAAATAGGCAAGTCCTACTTTGGGGGTGCACCATGCACCCTCCATCATATATACTGGGAGGGGTGATTTATAGAAACTTCTCTAGCCCAGAGCCCTTTAGAAATGTAAAGACTTTTTCGAGTAGCTCAGGATGGTCGTTACCGAGCAGAGTTTTTAGGTCTACAGCGATGTTTTGGATTCGGCAGTAATCTAGCATGGGTTGCCGATGGGTATTGTGCTGAGGACAATCGATGAGAATGTGATAGGGATTCTCCATTGCGTCGCAGGTACCACAGGTACCCGCCTTCCAATAGGCATTTAATTTTGTGTGTCCATTTCTTGAGTCTGGTTAGAATAACCTCGCGCCGGCGACTCTGCCGGTTGGAACTGGGCCAGTAGCCGATGTTAGGCTTGATATAGGAATAGGCCGGCGCTGGCCGGTTTGTGGTCCAGTTATTTTGAATTTGCTTCCGAGCTAGTGTCCTCGAGGAGAGGCGTTGCTATCGTCTCCAGACCACGTTAAGGGATGCGATCTCTCATAAGTTCTAGGGACTTTTTTTGCCTGCTCATCGGCCTTTTCATTTCCTTGGATTTTTGCAGTGGCCCGGGATCCAAAGAAAGAGACATCAGGGGTAATCACCGACTGCCTTTCTGAATATCTGCTATAACGTGGTGGCTGGGGTTGACTACGTTACTGACGGCCTACAGGACAGATTTGGAGTCTGAACAGATGACGGCTGAGTTGATATTTTGGGTTCTGATTATGGCTAATGCATTTAGAGATAGCAAGAGCCTCGGCTGTGAAGATGGAGCAGTTGTCGGAAGTCTTTCTAGATAGGCAAATATTTTGCCCCAGATGCCGAGGCCTACTTTTTCGCCTATTTTGGAGCCGTCTGTAAATATAAAGGTCTTGTCCGCGTTACAAGATCGGAACTCTAGGAATTTTTGGGAGACTTCTTCCTCTGGAGAAGTCCGTTTTGCGGCGAAGTGGAAAAGAAATTCTACTTCTTGCCTCTTTGCGAGTCCAGAAGCGGGAGAGTGGGGGTTTGCCTATTGTTGCTGGCAGTGCAAGATTGAGGCTTTCCAGGGTTTTTTCGCTACTCTGTGCTTAAATGGGGGCCACTTCTGTAGATGTGGCTTTATTTGCTCGTCTGGGATGGGCAAAACATTGTTTTGCCGGGTGATTTTCGGTGGATTGTACCTTGATGTAGTAAGAAATAAGCTGGGCTTCGCGTCTTGTCTGCAGTGGGCATAGCCCGCTATCAGTTAGCAGGCTGGTGATGGGGGATTCTCTGAGCGCGCCTGTGGCTGCCCGGATACTGGCATTTTGGACTCGCTCTAGCTTTAATTTATTGGTCTTGTTCGTCGAGTCAAAAACGGACGAATTATATTCGAGAATGAACCGAATCAGGGACTTTTAGAGCATAAGCAGGGTCTTTCGATCCCCGCCCTACTCTGTGCCGCCGAGCATGCGGAGAATGTTGACTCGCTTTTGACAGCTAGAACGACTTTGGTGATATGCTCATGAAACTCAATCGGGAATCTAGGGTGACGCCCAAGAATTTAAAGCTATTGGTGCATTCAATAGGTTTACCCGAGATTTGGAGCCGTGGAGGGTCGTGTCTGGAATGTGCTCTGGCAAAGACAATGACTGATGATTTTTCCGCCGAGAGTGATAGAAAAAAATTCTGAGTCTGGTGCCGCCGCCGCCGCACCCCACCGCGCCGCACAGAACCGCTCTCCCGCGCACAGGAGCGCCGCAGGCGCCAGCCTGCGCAGCCGCCAGGGCACACCGGTCGAAAGGCGCCCTCAGTCCGTTCACAAGCACGGGCCGACACAGGCCGCCGCCAGCAGGCGGCATCCAATCCATACCGCGCTTCTTGGTTTGGCGGCACGCTCCGCTCCCCCGGGACCGGAGCACAACGGTTTACCGCCCCGTGGGTAGCAGGAGCAGCGCCGCCCCTCGAGATGTCCAGAGTCGGCCCCGCAGCGACGAGGCCGTCCGCCACCAGCGACCAGCCCCCCCAGGTCACACGGCGAGCCAGCAGGGAAGAATTCGTCCGCGGGCACCGGTGACCACAATGGGAGTCCGGCGGCGCGCTCAGCCCCCCGGGACCGAGCACAGTGGTTCTACCGCCCCGGGGTAGCAGGAGCAGCGCCGCCCCCTTGAGAAGTCAGCTCCCGCACCGGCAGTAGCCGCCCGCCGCTACACGACCAGTCGCGCCCCCGCTCACCCGGCGAACCAGAAGCGAGGGATGTCGCCCACCGGCAAGGCGACTACGGAGGGGCTGGCGGCGCGCTCTACTCGCCCGGGGTAGCAAAAGAACGCCGCCATGGATGCCGCAGACTGGAGAATGCGCCGCAACCCGCCCGGCGCACACCATCATCACGGGCCAGCGGCGCACCCACGGCGCCACTCTGAATCAGCCGTCGCCAGGTCCTGAAATAGGGTTTTTGTTTGTTGAGAATTTGGGAAGGGAGTGGATACTATTTTTTATAGCACTGCAGATGTCGTGGTGAGATTTGAGGGCGCGTGGTAAGTTGAGGAATGATAGGTGTACAGGTGCCGGAGGCTGGCCTGTGTGGTACCTTACTGCCAAATCAAAGATTACAGCGCTTTTTTACTCATGCTTATTTTTACTTGTTTGTATTACTTTTTGTACTTTACTTATGCAAAGAGACGAATCGTGACAAAAGCTGGGGCATAATATGTTTATTGTAACGGTTTACGTTGATGCAATTAAGGGATATAAAGATGCCAATAAGAGGGTTTAGGATATTCAATATTTGTCCCAGGGGAAAGTTTTGTAATCACTGTCCTGAAAATACGCTTTACTTAGTGGGATATTTTCCAGTCTTCTAATTTTAGGGGTAATCACATTATTGCAGGTTCGTGGGGGCCGCAATGAACAAAGAAAATTTCCTGTGCATGGTTGAGGCGAAGGGGACCTGAAAGTGTTGGGTTCGTCTTATATATAGGGGAGAAGGGGTTTGGGGTTAGTTGTAGTAATCCTTTCACTGAGGGGCTCGGTAAAGTCTGGATGAGATGCCTATGGACGGAGTTTTAATTGGGCTACTTCCATCAGATCTTCAATTTTCAGGATTTTGTATTTTTAAATAAGGGACTGGTGTGAGCAAGGGGCTCAGATTTATCTATCAAATGGACAATTTTTCGGTAGCATCATCAGCTTATTTAAATGACATTTGAATGTGCTCCCGAAATTGGAAGGCAGTAATTCAAGAAAGGGAGAATAAGAGCATTGTAGAGCAGGAAAAGATGACCAGAGTCTAGAATATGTTGTGACCTACGTATAAGACATATATTGCGTGACATTGTGTTTTTCTATACTTTGTATATGGTTGGTCCACTTCAGATCCTCATTGATATAGACGCCAAGATATTTTGTAGTGAATTTTCTGTCCAGTACGTCATTATTAATTTTGATAGCCAAATTGAGTACACTACGAGTGGAGAATATTTGGTAAGTTGATTTTTTGTGTTAAGGGTGAGCCTGTTACATTAGAGCCAGGTGGTTATATCTGATAGACTGTTGTTAATTTTGGACTGCAGTTCATCAATATTTTTAACGGCATATAGCAGTGCAGTGTCATCTGCGAAGAGATAGAATTTCGGGGCATTTGAGCTTCTTGATATATCATTTCTATATATTAGGAAAAGGAGGGGCCCAGCAACTGCCCTGCGGTACACCAAGGGATACTTTTTTGGATTAGCTGAGATAGTCGAGTTGTACTTCAGAGTTTGTGAACGATTTGACAGGTATGATTTGAAAAATTTTAATGAATTGCCTTGGATGCCCCAAAAGTGTAATTTTGATTGGGAATTTGTGATTCACGGTATCAAACGCCTTACTGAAATCCAGGTAAATTGTAGCAGAAATCATTTTTGATGCAAGGTCAGAGGTAATATCATCGTAGAGTAGGGCAATGGGCATGAAGTACTATGTTGTTTTCCGAAAACCGAACTAGTATTTATATAGCATGTCAATTTCAGTCAAATATTCAGTGAGCTGGGCACATACAATTTTTTTTTGAAAACTTTTGAAAGCACCGGTAAGATTGAAATTGGGCGATAGTTGGTAAAGTGAAGCGGTTACCTGCAGGGCGCAGCCAGCGGGCACAAAGGGCACGTGCCCCCCATCGGTTCCAGGGGTGCCCTTTTGATTGCCAGGTGGTGTACCCTCTTTGGGCCGTGCCGCTCGAAATTTAGTGCCCTACGCCGTTGAGCCTAGATGGAACTAGACTGCATTTAGCGATTTAAACTATTGTTTGACAATGTAAGTACCTTTTGGTCAGCTAGGGCATTCTGTCGCCTTTCCAAGCACCCGGGAAGAGCATAGGCACGTAATCCGTTTCCAGATAATGCGTCATCGTCGCCAATAATCGTACGGGCGGAGCTAATCTGGTGCCCCTTGAGCTCATCTGGTGCCCCCTGAGCGCTGGTCTTGGCCCTGAGCTGATCATGAGCCCTCTGAGCTGATCTGATGCCCTCGTAGTCAATCTGGTGCCCCCCTGAGAAAATAATTTGTGCCTTCTGAACCTATATAATGCTCTCTGGAGTTAGTCTGATGCCTCCGAGCTTGCCTGGTGCCTAGTAGCTGTTTTAGTGCCCTCCCGTAGTTTATCTACGGTACAGGGCCTCACCAGGGAGCACAGGGGGCACGTGCCCCCATCGGTGCCTGGTGCCCTTCTGATTTCCAGGTGGTGTACTCCCTTTGGGCCGTGCCGCTCGAAATTTGGTGCCCTACGTCATTGAACCTAGATGGCACTAGACTGCATTTAGCGATTTCAACTATTGTTTGACAAGTAAGTGCCTTTTTGGTCAGCTAGGGCATTCTGTCGCCTTTCCAAGCACCCGGGAAGAGTATAGGCACGTAATCCGTTTCCAGATAATGCCTCATCGTCGCCAATAATCGTACGGGCGGAGCTCATCTGGTGCCCTGGAGCTGATCAATGTGCCCTCTGAGCTGATATGGTGCCCTCGTAGTCAATCTGGTGCCCCTGAGAAAATAAGTGTGCCTTCTGAACCTATATAATACTCTTTGAGTTAGTTTGAAGCCTCCGAGCTTGCCTGGTGTCCTTTTAGCTGTTTTAGTGCCCCTTAACCTGATCCGGGCCCCTGAGCTTATTTAATGCCTCCCGGAGTTGATCTTCTGTCCAGAGGGGCACATGGGGCACGTGCCTTCCATCACTGCCGGGGTGGCCTTTTGATTGCCAGGTAGTGTACCCAATTTGGGCCGTGCCGCTCGAAATTTAGTGCCATACGCCGTTGAACCTAGATGTAACTGGACTGCATGTAGCGATTGAAACTATTTTTTGGACTACTTAATACCTTTTTTGGTCAGCTAGGGCATTCTGTCGCCTTTCCAAGCACCCGGGAAGAGTGTAGGCACGTAATCCGTTTCCATATAATGCCTCATCGTCGCCAATAATCGTACAGGCGGAGCTCATCTGGTGCCCCTGGAGCTGATCATGTGCCCTCTGAGCTGATATGGTGCCCTCGTAGTCAATCTGGTGCCCCTGAGAAAAATGAAGTGTGCCTTCTGAACCTATATAATTCTCTTTGAGTTAGTTTGAAGCCTCCGAGCTTGCCTGGTGTCCTTTTAGCTGTTTTTAGTGCCCCTTACCTGATCCGGGCCCCTGAGCTTATTTAATGCCTCCCGGAGTTTATCTACTGTCCAGGGGCATAGGGGGGACGTGCCCCCATCGGTGCCGGGTGCCTTCTAATTTCCAGGTGGTGTACCCCCTTTGGGCCGTGCCGCTCCGAAATTTAGTGCCCTACGTCATTGAACCTAGATGGCACTAGACTGCATTTAGCGATTTCAACTATTGTTTGACAAGTAAAGTGCCTTTTGGTCAGCTAGGGCATTCTGTCGCCTTTCAAGCACCCGGGAAGAGTATAGGAACGTAATCCGTTTCCAGATAATGCCTCATCGTCGCCAATAATCGTACGGGCAGAGCTCATCTGGTGCCCCCTGGAGCTGATCATGTGCCCTCTGAGCTGATATGGTGCCCTCGTAGTCAATCTGGTGCCCCTGAGAAAATAAGTGTGCCTTCTGAACCTATATAATACTCTGAGTTAATTTGAAGCCTCCGAGCGTGCCTGGTGTCCTTTTAGCTGTTTTAGTGCCCCTTAACCTGATCCGGGCCCCTGAGCTTATTTAATGCCTCCCGGAGTTGATCTTCTGTCCAGAGGGGCACATGGGGCACGTGCCTTCCATCACTGCCGGGGTGGCCTTTTGATTGCCAGGTAGTGTACCCAATTTGGCCGTGCCGCTCGAAATTTAGTGCCATACGCCGTTGAACCTAGATGTAACTGGACTGCATGTAGCGATTGAAACTATTTTGGACTACTTAATACCTTTTCGGTCAGCTAGGGCATTCTGTCGCCTTTCCAAGCACCCGGGAAGAGTATGGGCACCTAGTATGTGTCCAGCTAATGCCTCATCGTCGCCAATAATCGTACGGGTGAAGCTAATCGGGTGCCCTTTGAGCTCATCTTGTGGCCTCTCAGCTGGTCTTGGCCCCCTTGTTTTGATTACTTGCCCTCTAAGCTGATCTGGGTGCCACTGAGCTCACTCGAGTGCCCTACTGAGTACAAATAATGGTGCCTCCTGAACCTATATAATGCCCTCCGATTTAGTATATTGCTTCCCAGCCTGCTTGGTGCCCTAATATTTGATTTAGTGCCCCTTGAGCTGATCCGGGCCCCCGAGCCAATCTCATGCCTCCCCTGGCTGATTCTGTCTCTCTTCAGCTGATAAGTGCCCCCTCAGCTGATTATTGGTTCTCCTTAGATGGCTTCTCGTGTCCCTGAGCTGGTTTCCAGGGCCTTGAGCCCACCTCGTGTTCCCTGAGCTGCTAGGTTGCCCCCCGAGCTGAATTTGGCTCCCGCCACAGTCTGGGGGCTGGGAGCCTGATCTGGCCCCTGAGCGGAACGATCTGGTGCCACCTGAGCTGCACTAATGCCCTTGAGTCGATCTGGTCCCTTCTGAGCCCATCTGATGCCTCTCTGAGCTGGTCTCGTGCCCCTATGCCAATCTGGTGCCCGTTTAAATCTGATCTGGGCCTCCTTACGTGTTTTCCTGAGCAGCCCAAAGCCCTGAGCTGAGCCGGGCCCGAGGAGGCTGATGAGGGCCCCTGAGATGCGTAGGGGCCTCCTGAGCTGATTAAGTGCCTCCTGACTTGATCTGGCATTCTTGAGCTGGTCCGGGACCACTGATCTGATTGTTTGCTCCCGAAGCTGATCCAGTGCCCCTATGGACATCTAGTGTCCCCTGAGCAGCTCTGGGGATTTTGAACTGATTGGGCCCCGAGCTGGTGAGGGATCCCTGAGCTCATTTAGTGCCCCTGACTTGAACCTTGCCCCTGCACTCATCGATCTGGTGCACCCTGAGCAGATATACCGCCTCCTGAACTTAACTAATGCCGCCTGAGCAGATCTGGTGCCTGCTAAGTCATGTGTGTGTCTCCTGAGCCCATCTTATTCCCTCCTGAGCTAGTCTGGTGCCCCCTGGCTATTATGGTGCCCTTTAAGTTGACCCGGGCCTCCTGGGTTGCTTACGTGATTTCTTGAGCAGGAGTGCCTTCTGACTTGATCTCGCATTCCCGGAGCCGATCTGGACCCCCGAGCCGTCGGGGACCACTGATCTGACTGTTTGTCCTCGAGGCTGATCTGGTACCCTATGGGCCGATCTGGTGTCCCCCTGAGCAGCTCTGGGGCTTTTGAACTGATTGGGCCCCGAGCTGGTTAGGGGATCACTGTGCTGATTTAGTGGCCCTGACTTGATATTGCCCCCTCGACCTCACTTAGAGGCCCTGATCTGGCCTGGGGCCCCAAGAGCTGATCTGGGGCCCAAGAGCGGATCTAGGTTCTGAGGGCACCCTGAGCTGGTGTGGGTGCTGAGCTTGTGAGACGCTCCTTGCGCTGGCTTGAGGCCCCCTGAGGGGATCTGGCGCCTTCAACTGTTCTGGGGCTTCTGGAACTGGGTTTAAGGCCCTACTGGTTTAAGGTCTTTAAGTTTTTCTTTGGCTCATTGAGCTTGCCTGATGACCTCATCTCTGGGACCAATGAGCTAGTCCAGTCCTGGGGTGAAGCATGAGCTGTTCCCTGGCCCTTATTTGCATCAGGGGCCCCTGAGGTGGTCTTGAACAGTACAGATAACAAGAACACAAGACCAACTCCGCATCATCTCGAGGCGGGGTCACTGAGCTAGTCTAGTCCCTGGAGGCACAACTGGGGGGATGGGGGGAAGGTGCTGCCTGGAGGCCTCTGATCCACAATTGGGGGCCCCAGAGCTGGTCTTGAATAGATGGGGAATCAGACCACAATGGAAACTCCCCTTGCAAAAACGGAGCTAACACAGGAATGAAGAATCTCTAAAACGGCTTGTGATGCCCTAGGCGCCCCCCTGGTTATATAAATTGCTTATTATACTGGTGGACTTCTGGGAAGGGATGATAAAAAGGCATTTGCCCCCGAGCTCAGAGCACAGTCCCCTAAACCCAGGATTTCTTCTAATTGATTTGAAACGGAAGAACTAGTTTTCACAACTTCCAGCCCCGTCACACCATCCCCATCCAAACCACCGGCCTGTTCACCTTTTTTACTCTTAACTGGGACCGATCCTCGAGAATACGGAACTCGACAAAACGCGTTCAAAAGGTGCACCCCAAACCTTTTCCGGCAGCATGCAAGTGTGTTCTTCCAAAGACACTATGCTACTCCTCGTCCCACGGCGATTGTGGGAGGCAAGGAACTTAATCCGCGTTCCGCCAGGGCCCACTCGTCACGACAAAAACCGGTGGGTATAAAAATCACTTTTTGATTCCAATAAGTTTTAACCCGCACATTGTAACATATATCACATGCTCCGCTTATTTCTCTGATGGGGTTAAGTACTCGCATGAGTTGGCTGATTTTTCCTTAAACCTATCCGAAACAGTCGTGTTTCGGCTACTTCCATGATATTTTGATATTTTTTTCCTTTTTCGGCTTTAATCGCGTTTTCCTTCCTCCTTCATCGATTTATTTACATTTTTATTGAACCAAAGATGCCCAAAAAACGATATAAAAACAAATATATAGCAAGTTTTATAGGTTACGTTAAAAGTGCCCTTTTTCCCCGGGGCGCCCTCAAAGTTGGTGCTCCATACTAAAGCTCTGGCTGCGCCCCTG
>JAOTON010000390.1:0-17671 GCA_034440635.1 Lepas anatifera
TCCCCATCAGAAAATACTACCCAATACACTTTCATTCTTTCGACCCATCGCATTCCTAGCTCAGGACAAATTGGGTCCTTACCACGCGGTATCCTACCCACATAGCCTGCGTTTTCCAGTATTGAGGAGAGCCCAGAATACTTGGCAAATGTGCCCAGATCATGGAAAAGTGCCCTAGTGCTATTCATGATCCATCCAGCATACATAGCGTATCATCTGCGTAGCATGACAGCTTACATTCCTATTCGGCCAATCTTGGTACCTTTGATCTCCGGATTATTTTTGTATTTTAAAATGGGAAGCCTCCATTACCAAGAGGAACAAGTAACAACGGAATGGGTCGCCTTGGTGACGCGGCCTTTTTCGAAACGCCTCAGAGACGCGGCCATTATGCAATGCACTCTGGCCTGGGAACCGTCGTACTGATGGGCGGAACCATCGCAAGATTTCAGGGAGGGAAGCCTCTACGTGTTAGAACCTCCCCTGATGAACCGCCAGCTAACGGGACTAAACGCTCCCTCAATGCTCGAGGCTAATGAAATAGCCCAGTTAGCTCTTTTTATTGTAGGTACTGCGCAACGTCTGACATAAAGTCAGATATTCTCGCCTATGAATCTTTTCGGCAAAAATCCTGTCTGGTTTTCACCGATTAGGCTGCCCATTATGGCTTTGAACCTATTTGCAAGAGCACTGGAAATCGCCTTATAGCTGGTATTCAAAAGTGTGACCTGATGGTCATTGCAAGATTTATGAGGTTCGCCAGTTGTTTCCGGTTTCGGAATCAGGGTTACTGATACCCTCCCTGAGCGTCCGCGGCAATGTATTTCGTTGTCAAGCACCATTAATCATTCAAAATGGGGAATTCCCTCAAATCAGTCCAAAAGAACTTAAAAAGAACTCCGGAGGAGAGCCGTCACTCCCTGGGCCGATGTTATTTCGCATCTTATGCAGGTACAGCACTAATCTCGTTTATACACCAAAGGGGCTGGATTCATGCCTTTTTGATAATTTGCATCACCCTGGTGTATTTCCAGCTCCATGCTCAGCAAAAGTCCTTTAAAGATCTTATTCCGTATCATGGCTTCGAGAACAGTTTTTTTAAAGTTTTGACCAAAGGCATCAATTTATCTCTCGTTGGTCTTGATTTGCTTCCTTAAATCATATCTTCAATGCTGGTATGGTTTGCTCATGAAGTTTCTCTTTTCCAGAGTCAGAAAATATTTAGTGGATCTTTCAGACCAGTCGTACCACCTTGCTCACTGACCAGACAATATTCTTTCATGAAGGTTTTTTCTTATTTCCTCTAACTCCTTTTTCTTTTCATCCAATATAGTTGAAGTCTCATCATCATTAGAATTATTTCAGCCCACTATAGTAAAATTGTGTTTTTGTTTTGGAACGGGGAAAGTCATATCGACTTTCCCCCAGCTCTATACGTAAAACTGAATCGATTGACACCCTTAAAAGCAAAATAAAAGGAAATTTAAGTCGCGCACTTTTATCCCATAAACCATTACATGAAGAGGTGCATTCTTTCTTGGTGCGCCCAGGTGAGGCCCTCCGGTGGAGTTCCACCACCCGGCGCAGGCACTCGCTTACCAGCCTCGTCCTTGACGAATCCGTTGAACCTCTTGGTGAGGGGCATTCCCGCTGGCTGTTTTGTCGTGGTCGGAAGATTAAGTCGTTATGGCGTCCCATTTGATATCGCAATGATCCTTCCCATATGTAGAATGAGTAACGCAACAGATTCGACGCATGCTCATGTTCCAAATTCAACCAGGAAGGGCATATTTTAAATACATAAAACTATTAAACAATTACAGGTCAAACCAAAGGGAGCAGGATAGACAACCGGAAAAATAGGCCCAGTATACAAGATGGAATGTGCATGACTGTCCAAAAATATGCATTGGAGAAAGCAAAAGGATGATGGAAGTCCGACAAGACCGAACTCCGAAAATCTCGACAAAGAAATAATCCGAGGGTCAATTGAGCAGGAGAGCAGCGGAGGGAGCAGCCCCGGAACATTCATTCAAGAAGGATCATTATATCAGAGTAGGACGCCACAACATTTACTTTTTGACTCAAGGCAAAAGCAGGCGGGAAATAAAAGAGGCAATTTACATCAGAAAGCCACCACAAGAGCCAAAATGAACCGAAATATTGTGAGTTACCATCTCTTCTCTGGATTTTTGGACCTCTTAATACATAATGAGCAAGAGTTGAATTGAAAAGGAATAACTTTTGCAGGTATTTAGAGCTAATAATTATAAAATGATTCACGTCATGTTTCATATCTAAGATTGTTCTTTCAAAGTGTACCCTGTCTTCGTGTTTTTCGCTTAGTTAGGTTCATGTCCTTGATGTTATCTTCATCTCCATTGAGAACAGGGACGGGATGCTCCTGAAATCAGTCAGGTTTTATCCTGGGCTAGTGTTTGTGCAGTAATACCCACAGGTGGCGATGGTATTTTCCTTAATTTGAAAAATATTTCAGATGTAAAATGAAAACAATCAAAAGAAACCAAGGGCCAGTATCAGTCTGGAAATGTGTACATTCATAGGCGTAGGAACAGGGGGCAGAGGGCCATGGCCTCCCCTGTATTCTTGATTCTTAACCCTTAACCCTATGGCGTTGACTGCAAAGAAATGACTTCCGATCCACCCTGGCCTCCCCAGTATTCTGGACGTTCCCTCCGCGGATCAATACGTCTTTAATACATATGATCGAAAATCTGCGAAAGTCAGCCACCTCTAAATATCATAAGGAGTAAAAATTTTTGCACAGAAGCTTGCCAGCAGATGGAAGTTTGCGGGAACATCGATATGCATCAAGAAATGTGCATTTTGGAACATTGAAACTACACCTAATCATCATGGTCCTCGTCTGCTAAGTGCTCCAATCGTGATATGACATTAGACAAGTCCCTGCTCCACCTGTCTATACTTTTTCGTTTCCCTAATGCTGCATATGTTGTAAATCTCTGTCCTCCTTATTATTTCAGTATGAGTGTTTCATACATCAGAGAATCACTTATCACAAATTGTATGTCTCTTAATCTATCGGTGCGGAGTGATTCTTCCAGAAAAGTCAGATTGTAAACAAACTGGAAGTGCGTATTGAAACAAAGTTTCCCGGACAATCTGTCTCATGCGCTGAACAGAAAAACGTCACTCCACGCAATAAGGGATACATTGAACTTGTGGAATCCTTTTCCGTGTAATTGCGCAATAATACTTAGTTCCAATGTTACCATAGAGTGATCGATCCTATATCCAGGTGCTATGCCTGTTAGAACAATCCTTCCCATTCAGACAGTCTGGCCTCTAAGAGAAAAATCTAGTCGTGCCTGCTTAATGATTGGGCGTCATGCTCTCCAGGTGTACCTGCATTTTACAGCCAGTTCCTTCCTGAATATATCTAATCGGTGAAATCTTTGCATCATGTTGGCACTTTGCACGATGTGATCACCAAATTATTTTTAGGGCACATAATTATAGGAATCCACCCTGTGTTCTAGAACCAAATTCCAATCGCAGCCATAACTTAACCCAGGAACATCATTCCCGTCGTTCTCCAGATACTCCCGACAATAATTGTCAAGAAAGTCCGGTGTCCCGATTAGGTGCATATACAGCGGTGACAAGGATCAGCTCAAACGCATTAACATTATTTCGTCATTATCAAATTTACCATCCTCTTCACCTTTGTTTGACAGAAGTTAATATTGCTTTATTAATAAGCACCCCTTTATACCTCTAGCGTTGTTAGTCAAAGGCGCAAGGAGAATATCTTTGCCCCAACTATTGCTAGGCATCTTTTTCTTGGCCCTGCGCTGTTGGACATCCTGTAGCACATCATTAGATGAAATTGTGATTGTCGAAGCCAATTAAATACGTCTTTCTTTCCTCTTTTTCCAGTCTCCAGGGCCCCTACAATTCATCGAACAGATCTTAAGCTTATCAGCCAGGTTTAAAGGGACATTGTCGCAGGAAATTTTTAGTATGGTTTCTTAATATTTGAAAAATCCACAGTTCTGGTACTATCAATCGTTTCTTTATCTTCAAGCTAGATTTTCCCGGCCACTCAACAAGTTATTCAAATTATCATCTTATCAACAATAACCAGCTGCAACCTGCTCTTACTTTCATTCATAATGAAGTTTTACCGAATTTGCCATATTTGCGAGCCGAAGTCTTTGAATGCTGCATTTCAGCATTTCAATTTATTTTATATCACCAAAAATGGAAATGAAATTAGTTTGTCCAAGAGCATTCCCCTTTGTAAACTAATCAGGAAAGTTTTAAAATCGGGTAGGTGTCGTACGGCGGGAGATGGTATAGTGGCCTCCATTCCCGACTCTCAAACGAGTAATACGGAGTTCGAATCTAGGTCGTGGAAGTTTTTACGGTAGAAACAATTTTCCCCAATTTCTTCTTGTTTTTGTTCCTTGCGTACTAATGGATGACCCATAGTCGGATCCATGATTGCCGATCAGGGTAACTTCCGGGAGGGAACCATCCGGACCAGGGGGCCCGCCACCTTTGACCAAAGCAGAAACCTATCGGATGGACCCTTCAATTCCTATCAGTGTCCGCTGATTTTCGCATCCTGGGAGGCCAACATTTTAGGGTTCACCGAGTTGATCAGAGGAGGGGAGAGGGGGGGCGTACGCCTTGCCCTCCCCTGGATTCCTCCTATGGGATGAAGTAAATATTCTAAGGACAATTTCTTCTGGTTATCCCTCCATCCGGGTAGTTGAGCAAAGAGAATATTAGCCCAAATATTTTTCTAATCCGACCGGCATGCAAACTGGAACCAGCCATCATATCCGGCTCCCTGCAATGGTTCTACCAATCCGTCAGTTTCCCTCTGTTGGAGAGCAATTCCCCTATTTTCTGACCAGCGGGACACGCTGTTTCGCCGTTCGAAAATGTCTTTGTATCCTTTATGAAACCCATTCTTGAAGGCTGACCGGTTTTCGTGCAAACCAAGAACCAGAAACCGGCCCAATAAAAAGCAGGGGTGGCTCTTGGATTAATGTTCGAGATTAATTAATCGTTTAACCCTCTCACCACCAGAACCATCGATAACCCCTAAGGATTTTCAGGATGGCAGAAGGGAACGATGAGGCGCAGCACACCATGGTTGAGGGCTCTACTACTGCTGCATCATTTTATTTCCCACCATCCCTGAAATTTTTTCTTAAGGGTCACCAAAATTCAGGTCACCAGACGGAAGTTCAGCAAGGGTCACCTCACTTCAGCTTTAGAGCTCTGCAAGAGCTACATTTCAGAGTCGATCGATTTGGAAACTTCCTACACTTTACTGTGGCCCCTCCAGGGTCTACAAGGTGTATATCAGGTTTTTCGATTTCGTGCCCTGAGGTCAGGTCACGAAGTGACCTCTCCATTGAAAAAGCATGGGCAAAGCTGTCTTATGATCTAAAAGTCACAACAACGATTGAAAATGCTCAAACTGATCAGAAAAGCGTTTTTGGATACCCTTTCCACGGATTCCAGAGAATATATTTACTTACGACATCCCCAAAAGATCATCAAAGGTCACCAGGGGTCAAAAACAGTGTTGCAAGCAATGGCATACGAAGCCTAGCATAAACAAGAGCGCTGAAACAAACACCATCGTGTTTGTCTCATCGATAACTGTTTGATATCAGGCAAGATCACTTTCTGACTATTTTTCATGACCTCAAGTCATACTAGGTCACGGAGTGACCTCTGGAGGTCAAACTACTGGCAGTAAGAGTCTTATGACACCCATAGCAAGAAAAAGTACTGGCAATTTCCCCTCGATGTACTCCCCCACCTCAATAGCTCTAAAGAACATAAGAGTTATACAGTTTGCTTAAGCATTGCATATTTGAGTAAGAAATAGCCGATCTTAAGCCTAATTTGACACTCTGGAGAGTCGACCGCAAACCTGAATACTAAAACATGTGAAATGAATTTCTCCGCAAATTCACGCGAGCTTTCTAGTGCATACTGCAGATTTGCGCTAACGCCCATATTTTCAGAGTTAGGGCCATCGATGGCCCCCAGTGGGAACGAAGGTGGCGCCGGACCCCTGATGAGAAGCAGGTTAACACGCGCATTGACGGGAGGCTGGTGCCGCCCCCGTCTGGTTTTCAGATGGGAACATAAAAACGGCGGCGCGCGCGGCTTCCGCCTTTGTAATCCATACGCGTATATTAACAGTAAAACGCAGTGCATAAGTCAAACATGCAACCTGGCACTGGGGCAAGAGAGCTAGGCAGGGGCGCCGCCACGGAATTTAATACCATCACACGTTTATTAGGTAGGTACTTAACACCCTCAGGTTGAAGATAAACTCGGATTAAAAAACTTGACACCTTCTCATCATTTTTTTACAACTTTTGTCAAAATTTTAAGGTTAGGTCATCTCAGGTCAGGTCCGCAGTACAGGTCAAGTGACCTGACCTCAAAGTTTAAGACAACATAAGTCGGAACAAAGTGAACTCATCCGATTGAAGTGACCTGACAAAATGGATTTAAAATATTTCGATGAGAAGCGTATGAGCCACCCAAACCCGTTTACATTTTTTCACTACCTACCGTAGTTCTCAAGGTTTTAGGGGTTGCCGCGCCCACCTATCCAAGCGAAGGTGGTTCCGGGCCAAAATCAATGCGCGTGTTAATCTGGTAAGGCAACGAGACAAAACGTTAATCCATGCAAGATAGAAACGTGTTCGAGATTAAATGTAGCTGATCTCCCAGAATGGACCACCCTGAAGAGACCGCCTGGGCCTTTCACACGGCAGGAGAGTGTGAAGGTGGAGCGCCTTACCTGGGCATTGGCCACTCCCTTCTCCTGTGCAGCTTCAAAGAAAGAGGATCGGCCTGAACCCAGAGGCCACGTTACAGGGAATGCGACGATGCAGAGGACGGGATCCACCACCACCCTTCTGACCCGGTGCCCTGCGTGCGCTGACCTGCGCTGGGACATATTTGGACAGGACGACCCGCCCATCCGGGAAGCGCTGGCGGACCCACGACGGCTGGCGATATTCCTGCGGCGGTTGGGGCGCCTGCGGGCGCGCCCCCTCCCATATGGCCGGAACGCTCAATCAGTAATCAGATTAAAGTGTCCAGTCGACGCCAAATCACAGGTATAATTGTAATTCTTTTATCTCCGGAGAATATAAAACACGTAGTCTTAAGAACCGGAGAATAGCTGAATGTATGATACGGAAGAATAACTCTTGATATGCGTCAGAACTGGGGAACCAGAGAGCAGCTACCACGATCCTTGGATGAACTAACAAAAGTGTGGAGACGCAATACAGGCCCAAACCTGATCACTTTTTGTTTCAGGGGGGAACGTTTTATTGTGTGTTGCAGGTTGGAGATGGACTGGCCACCTCACTCCTCTCTGTCCGTGGTGGTAGCTCTTTCTAATTTTTTCGTATATAGATATATACAAGATTTAAAATACATTGTTTTTTACTTCAAGTTAAGGTTAGTTTCTGATCAGGGCACATCAAGAAAATATGCCTCCAAGGTATAGCCTGGAACAGTTCGTATTAAAATAAAAGGATTCTATAATTAATCACCAACATTGGTAGTCACAGGTCTAAACCTAAGAAGACGCATCGCAGCTTTAAGACAAGCTAGCTGCCTAGCCCTCGCAGGGGTGACATTTGTTTATGAAAATGATAAGCGTTTATTTTTAATGCTTCGGAGTTCAGAGCAGGTCCTTTCTCATAATAGAACAAACAATTCCCGAAGCACTTCATAACAACATCCCATGTTATCCTATAAAATAGTATATTATCCATTATTTTTATTAGATTGTTATTAGTTATCTACGTTGATAAGATATTTCATGATATGTACCTCACTCAGGATCATTAGTTTCCAAAATGGGGCATTAATGCACTGTTAATGCGTATTCAGGTACATCCCTTCACCAAAATTCTCATAACTACTAATAGGTGAACTTTTATGCATTTTTAATCCAGTGTGCTGGGATAACTATCGAATCGAGTTCCAATATTTGAATATTCCAGAAAGTACTGAACTGCGTTATTCCAGCACCGATTTCCAAATCAGATCTAAATTTCAAGCCTTGGTCACACTATGGCCAAAAGTTTTCGCTTATTGTATTATGAGGATTCTGACAGGGGGCTGTGCCCGAATATGCCAGTCACAGTGCTGATCACAGGCTCCACGACCCGCGTCAGGAATTCGGGAGGCAAAGCCATATGAAACATCCTACCAATTTATAATCCATGCTCCTCTCAACGCAATGCAAAATTCATCTACTTTTTAAAAACCAACAGATATCAGTTGATCAATGAAACTGATATTCAATCTCACAAAAACATGAGAAAATATAACCTACCAGCAAAGTACAAGCGGTGATAACCCTCAGCAGGTCGGAAACGCGTACAACAATCAGGTAAAGGTTTTTCAGCTGGGCAATCTTCTAAGTGCAACGTGGACTAGAGGATATAACTCAGTCACTTTGTTGTGGATCTGGGCCAATGTGTTTTTGTAGGGGGGAGGGGAGGACAGGGTCCAAAATCGTGAATACACATTTTTTAAAGATTAGAAGGTGAAAATCAGCCAGAGTTTGGGAGGATTAAATTTTCCTGAACCCACCGAGTGGAGTGTCTGACCTCCCTGGCTTCCAGTCCTTAAGAGTGCACTCTAAGAAGGCTAGGAGTGAACCAAATACTGAGTGCACATCAAAAGCATAGTTGCATCTTATCTAATAAGTGCTACATGGTTTGATAAATTATTCACCACAATAGTCTGAGCACAGAGGTATTTTCCCCTTGTTTTTCGCACGTCCGACCACCAACAAAATCTGACCATGGTTTTTTACTATAAAGACCCTTTGCATTACTAGTTTTCTTACGCTGAAGCCCCGAAAATGCTTTTAATGGCATGTCTTACTGGGGTCCTCCGAGGATTTGCCTTAATATACCGCGATAAACACACCACTTCCGCACATACGTAGACGTATACTGCGGGCACGCACGGGCAGACGACCAAGGTGCACTCAGGCGGAGTTCGTGTTCAGTCCCGAAACTGCTGGCTGTGGTACTCTGCCAGCTCTGGAGGATTCCGGTACTCGTCCTCGAAGCATCTTTGGCAGCGAACGTAATTTGCGATAGTCACTGTCGAGGGGCAGCACCTGATTATTTCTGTTTTGCGTTCAGCTTGCTGGGGTAGGCTCTTCTTAAAATTAGAAGATATTTTCCCCAGCAGGAAGAAATGGGACCAAATAAAGGAATTACAAATAAAATATCACAAGCCCACAATGAAAGCAAACAAGATATCACTGAATCTTGTTTAAACATATCCACAAATATATATATATATATATATATATATATATATATATATATATATATATATATATATATTCAAGGAAAACAAAGACATCACCCAAAGACTGATCTATAAGTCTAGATCATGGGTTTGTGGAAGTCAGAGTGGAACCTTCACTTTAAATTCATATTTTTTGTAAATTCACAATACATTATTTCAACACTGTAGCTTTATTACAAACAAATATTCCAAATTTCAGGTCTATGGGAGAATCGGTCTGATTGGGACATCCCATTCAAACTAACAAACAAAATGATCGCCAGAAGCTGGTCCATTGGGACGATGGCTTGATGATACTGTGACTGGAAAAGACAGGTTTTCTAGTAGAAGCAAATTTTCTCTTTGGTGACCTGCCTAAATCTTTCTTATATTTTTCCAGGAAAACACAAAAAGAATTGCATCACCCAAGACTGCCCCTGTCATTCCTACATGACTATCCATACTCTTTATTTACAATTATATTTATTGTATTAGGTACCTCCCTCAATCTCAAAAGAAAATCTCAATTGGCCATCAGGAAAGGCTCAAAATATTCTACGTACGGATTACCGACGTGTATTGATCCACGGGAGGACCGGAGAGGCTGACAATCTCCTCGTCCGAAAAACCACCCAAAGCTTTCTTCATGCCTCCAAGGGGCTCTTCTGGATCCCAGCGCTACCCGTATCTTTTTGTTGTATCATTTTAGCTGCAGTACAATCACATGCAATAACGAACGGTGTAATTATAATCTTTAGAGGTATTCCGGGCCTGACCACGCAGCGCTAATTAGTGTTATAGAATTTGTATTCATATCTTCGCGTTTGCCGCGGTTTTTGGGAAATGGTAGATATCGATGGTTCATTCCTAGTGACCGTATTGCAGCATCACATTGATGTAAGATAAGCCCACGTGACCAGATCCTGCAGGACTGGGCTTCTGATTTAGTTGATGGTATTTCTTTAAAGTCCTATATTTCTCTTTCAAAAGCGTTTGGAAATATATTTTTATAGAATAATTTTTTGATATTATAGGTTTTAGCTACTGAACTGCTTCAAAGAAATGTTTGACATTTTTTCATATATAAATTGATAGCTATAACTGGATCTACATCCCTTTATCATTACCATAAGGACTCAGTAAAGTCGTCTATAAAATGTTGACTTTAATTGATTTTCAAAGGCATTTTAGGCCTTAGTTTGCAAAAATAAGAATATGACTTCAAAACAACTTTTTGCCAAAGCAACATGATCTAGCCAATAAAAATTTTGCGACAATGTCCCTTTACAGAGGTGAGTAGTTAGCCTGTTTGCATTTCTCACAACGATTCCAGGCCTAAACACAGAAGTTTCCCGAAGAAGAGAATCTTCACTAATGCCGCCTTTTATATCAGGGTCTTTTAGTGCAGTGAAAAACAAAGTAAAGTGGCAGTACATAGTGTACAAAGAAAAAAAAGAGCAGGAGAAAAATTCTGACCAAAGCAAAAACCAAAGGAGAAGTACCTATATCCATAGCTCGAAATTGCCTCAGCCGACAAATGTATTGGAAACATCTTGAATGTGGGACTTAACCAACTTGAAATAGGATTATCCACGAAAGTTCTTACGAATTTTTTAAAACATCAGCATTTTAAATAATCTCACAGGACTTCTCACTTCGCATAGTCACCCACCGTGCATCCCCCGCCTGACTGGGTCCTCCAAGGAACCGAGTGCGCGGCGCACCCAGCCCCCACCTGATCCCGCGTACCAGCACATTAACCCAGTAACAAGGACAGCACCAGGAGTACCGAGGCAGGCCAGGAGCGCAATGCCGAAAACACATTCATCTTGCGCCCCCAAACCGAAACCGCGGAGCTGAACTACAACTCGGCAGTTGCATTCCCACTGACGGCCGCACAATGAACCTCGTCCCGGTCCCAGGGACAGATCAAAGACAACAAAGTCAAACAAAAACATTTATAACACTTAGTTGTGATGGATGTTCTTCCCGCTATCCATGCTGTCTAGCAACGCTTTTTAGGAGCTCCTTTTTCACTTTGCAGTAGACTTTAATGAAAACGATTGACACACAGTAAACTTTGTTTGCCTTTTTTTGAGCTCAAGGCCTGCTTCAAAATGTCCCTGTTTTCTGTGTCAGACTTTCACTGATGAAAAGTTCCCAGGCCCCCAGTCTTACCCATGAGGCTCATCCTGTTCCTCGGCCACAGGTAGTGGCGTAGAGAGCCTGGTCCAGTCTGTACAGACTTACGGACGAATTGCGGCCGCCGATACGTCGCACCTCCGCCAGGTCGCGCTGGTCTACACTCCGCCCGTGGGAAGGCGCGTTGCATCACCTCGCAGGCAATGCGGCGCAGGTCATCGGAGAGAGGGGGGCGGTCGTAGAGCGGTATCAGTGCGAAGGCTTCAGTGGGATGGAGCCACCCAAGAGAATGAGCTCCAAGGCACTTTTGCTTCCGTTTGATGTCTCTCCACTTCTTCTTGTAAGGGTGGATGACTATCCACCTGACCTTTGCACCTCTGCCTGAGTGTTTCTACCAGATTGTCCAATTCATTGGTGCAGCGCTCTACCTCTACCAGCCTCTGCTCTAATGGGAGTTTGACGGCTTCCAACTTGATCTCCGGCCTTTTGAACACCACAGAAAACTCTTTCTTTTTCTTTCCAGACAATAGCCTCCCCTTTAAGTCTTGATTCTCTCACCTTATCAGCAGCATGGCTTCATCAAGTTTCCCTGATAGAGTGCTCCCCCTCTGTCTCCAACGGAGCCCGTTGACTCGCGTGTCAACAGCACATTGCCGCACCAATGACGTCGGCAGAAGCTTCAAGACGTTGCAGCATCGTCCTCACCGATGCTTATTCTGCCGCAGGAGCTGGTTCAGCAGCAGCTTCAAATACGTCATTTGTGTCACTGTCCTCCATTTTGCACCTCTAAGGTTTCCTATCTTCCGGCCCTGCTTTTAAGCGGGGATTTTTACCGTTTCGTATGCAAGGTCACAACGTCTCGGGTCACTGCCACCAGGTGCGCACCCATCTCCGTTTCCATAATCGGCCTCAAGTACAACTTTCACAGCCTCATAGCCTCGGCCGGGGTGGCAGCGGAAGGAAACCCAGTGGCCTGCAGGCCGCAATCGCTAGGCTTGACCTCGCCCGCAGTCAGTCCACACTTTAAAGAAATTCCGGAACCTTTGTGCTAAATTCTGTTTCAGTATCTCTATTTTCCGAAAGTCAAAAGACAGGTGGGGTTTAAAAGGCACTGGGAGGGCAATCTTATGGTGGAATTCCAACTCAATAGTAATCGCAGGATGGTCATGAGATTGATCAATATAATAGATGATGACTTAATGATAAAGTTATCGTTTAGAAAAAAATTATCTATGAGGTTTGTGAGTTCAGATGTTATTCTTATTTGGGAGGAAATGCAGGAGAGGGGAACCCCTGTGAGGAGAGGAAATGCATGAAAAGCAGGGTGTGCTCTTGGCGATTGGATTTAATAAGGTCAGAATTAAAGTCCCCTCCCAGTAGAAAGCGGATCTTGTTTTCCAGATGGAGATTTTATCAAGGGTTTTTTTCAAGATAGTCCATAAAGTTCTTTTGGATATGATGGTGATCTATAGAGTGATCAAACCAAAACGTAGAAAGGGAAATAGAGTTATGAATATCAAGGAAGCAAGATTGATGTTGTATCAGACTGGCAACTTGCTTACTTGTGTAGTGTGGGCCAGCAGGTTTTTCCTGTTCCATCTGAGGCTTTATTTAACAAGTTTAGACGTAAAGGTTATAGTACTGGCACATGTTGTGTTTTTAATTTTTCAAATTTTAAGAACGTTTTTGCCGTTTTTAACTTTCGTTTTCGTTTTTCACCTTTTTGTATTTTCCGTTTTTGCGTTTGCTTATTGTTCACTTTCTTATCCCGTACCTTTGTGTGCGGTTGGCAAATCTCGATGCCAAACTGATATTTGTATTCCGAACTTAAACTAAATGAATAGCTAAAGCAGCGTGGCAGCAGGATAAGGCCGTCCATGGGCCTGGATTCAGGGTAAATGCAAGAAGGTCAGGTGACTCATTTTCTCAATAACCTCCCTCAGACTAACCTTGTCCCCCATCGAACTCCACTAACCAGACCATTGGACGGACACTTGTCCCCATCGAACTCCACTCACCGGAGCCATTGGACAGAACCCATCCCCATCCAACTCCACTCCACCGATGCCATTGGACGGAATACTGTCCTCCATCAGACTCCACTCGCCAGAGCCATTGGACGGAACCTTGTCCCCCATCGAACTCTCCACTCCCTGGAGCCATTGGACGAAACCTTGTCCCCCGTGGAACTCCACTCACCAGACCATTGGATGACGGAACCTTGTCCTCCATCCAACTCCACTCCACGGAGCCATTGAACGGAACCTTGTCCCCCATCCAACTCCACTCACCGGAGCCATTGGACGGAACCTTGTCACCCATCCAACTCCACTCATCGGAGCCATTGAACGGAGACCTTCTCCTCCATCCAACTCCACTCGTCAGGTCAGCGACTTTCCAGGGCCCCATCTGATCTTTGCGGGGCGGCATAGACCTTTCAGGGGACGCCAAGGTTCGCTCAGGAAGGTCTAGTTTCTTTTGGCCCTCCCCTGGATCCTCTTATATCCAGCAGATACAAAATCAGGCAGCTGCGATATTTGTTTTTATAAATTACAGCCAAGTTGTCAGCTGCGTCTGCGCCTGCGCCCATTTTGACAGCCTGCACTGTCGGCTCCTGGCGTGCTGGAGTGCGGGGCGACCAGCCAATTAGCCGCCTGCGCCTGTCACTCTGGCCTGCTGGGTGCGGGGCGACCAGTGAAGTGACCGCCTGTCGCTCTGACCTGCTATGTGCGGGGCGACCAGCCCGGTGGCCGCCTGCGCCTGTATCACTCCTGGCCTGCTGGGTGCCCTGCGACCAGCCGAGTGGCGGTCTGTGCCATATCGCTCCTGGCCTGCTGGGTGCCGGGGCGACCAGCCGAGAGTGGCCGCCTGTCGCTGGCCTGCTGCGTTCAGGCCGACCATCCAAGTGTAGGCCTGCGCCTGCTCGCTCTGGCGTGCTGGAGTGCAGGCCGACCAGCTGGTGGCCGCCTGCGCCTGTCGCTCTGGCTTGCTGTCGCTCACAGCAGTCATTTGCCGCTGGTGCTGTGCCGTAGACCATCGTATTGAGTACGGTGATGACGCGGTGTTTTACAGTATGACTCATTCACTGCGGCCCTGGATTCACGTAGGAAAGTGGGCTCAGGCTGAATGTGGGTAAGAATTGGTGAAAAGTGTTGGATAGGGCTGCCGGCGGATGTCAGCTACTCCCAGCCCACTCAACCGCCGCAGGAGGAGAGATTTCCCAGCGCGCGCCGACGACGCCGACGACTCGCCGCGCGGGTCCAGTTCGCCGTGCGCTCAAGGGCTGGAGTGGAGATTGCAGAGCCGGACCTCCCGCCCGACCACCCAGCAGCAAGGCTGTCAACAAGTGCATAGTGAACCCTGGGCCTAGGCCGAAATGACGTGGTCTCCGACTCGGTGGGAGCGCAGGGGAGATGTGAGTGTCCAGCACGAAAGCAGCCGCACCGCGCCTTGGGGATGTGATAACTTCAGCACGGAAGAGCAGCCGCACGTGGGGAGGATGTTAGTACTGGCGGGCAGCCGCGCGATAATGGGGGAGATGTAAGTGGTGACGCAAACAGCCGCACGCGGGCGGATGTGATAACTGACACGAGCAGCTGCACGTGGGGAGATGTGGAGTACTGACACGAGCGGCCGCGCACGTGGGGAGATGTGAGTACTGACACGAAACAGCTGCACGTGGGGAGATGTGAGTACTAGCTGGCTTATGACCGCACGTGGGGAGGATGTGAGTACTGACACAAGCAGCCGCACTGTGGGGAGGATGTAAGTGCAGCCACGAAGCAGCCGCACGTCGGGAGATGTGGAGTACTGGCTTTGAGCAGCCGCACGTGAGGAGATGTGAGTGCAGGCACAAGCAGCCGCACGGGGGGAGATGTGAGTACTGACACAAGCAGCGGCATGTCAGGAGATGTGAGTACTGGCTTAGCAGCCGCACGTGGGGGAGATGTGAGATGCTGACACAAGCAGCCGCGCGTGGGGAGATGTGAGGAGTACTGATACGAGCAGCCGCGCGGCGGGAGATGTGATGCTACTGGCACGAGCAGCCATGGCGTGGGGAGATGTGACTACTGGCCACGAGCAGCCGCACAGTAGGGAGATGAGTGCAGCCACAAGCCAGCCGCACGTGGGGAGATGCAGGAGTACTGGCACGTACAGCCCACGTGGGGAGATGGGAATGCTGGCACGAGCAATACGCTGTGAGGAGATGAGATTACTGACCACAAGCAGCCCTTGCGATGGGGAGATGTAATTACTGACTGACCAGCCGCACGTGGGGAGATGGGAGTACTGCAACGTGCAGCCGCACGTAGGGAGATGGGATTACTGACACGAGCAGCCGCGCAGGGAGATGGGAGTACTGACACGAGCAGCCCGCGCGACAGGAAATGTGAAGTCACCCAACACAAGCAGCCGCGCGTGGGGAGATGTGAGTACTGACACGAGCAGCTGCCCGCCAACTATCAGCCTGTCTCCCATTACGGCAGGCGGAGACCCTGTTGACCAGACATGTGCATTTTCCGACCAATATTTTTTATTTCCTGTTTGCTCAATATCTTATTCAATATTTTTACATGTATCATGGGCTTAGTTTGAAATTATGTTTCCATCTAGTTTGGATTAAGAATAGAATATATAGATTATGTGTGCGCGGCCAAGCATGCCTCTGGACTATCATTGCTTTGCAGGGAGTAACAAGCAAACATTATTCTGGTCCGTGCTTCTGACGTAATTCGATCCCCAGTTTTCCCTCGGGGTTGTGCCTCATATGCTTGTACAAGGTTAAAACTTAGGACCGAGCACTTGTATCACTCATCTCCCGTGAATTAAAATCGTCGATACGCCTCAAATTTAACGTTTGCATCCTTTTACAGTGACGGGTTGGCCTTGTTCGGTATTCCGATTTTGCGTTTGCTTTTTCTCTTTACTGGGCATCAGACCAAAGGGCGGGCTACAGTGGTTGGTTGGCAGCCCAGCCGAGGGCAGTGTTTGTTGGAGTCTGGATGCTCATAACGGCGATGAACGACACTGTGTTGCAGCACAGCCTACCCCGTATGGCCAGCTCAGCTCGCCGCAAATGCCCATCATTCTTCCCTGTGACCTTTGATTACTTTAGTCATCCTGCGCTACGGTCAGTGGGAGAGAATGAAGAGAGGAGAGAGAGGGGAAGAGGGGAAGTGATAATGAAGCCAGATTTTGGGCGCTAAGAGAAAAGAGTGCCCAAGTGCTGCCATATGTAGGCTTAGGATGTCGTTCCACTTACATCAGCCACAGGGCAAGGACCTACTTTTGTCAGCAGGGACTAGAATGTCTGCCAGGATAAGTTCTTGTTTGTATCAAGAGGATAAGAAGTGCTGCTAAGATTAGGACCCTTGTGGTAGGATAAGGGCATGCTTGTGTCAAACAGGGTGAGGGAGCTGTTAGGCGAGGTTAGCAGCTCTTTGTATTCAACAGGGGCCAAGGACTTGTTCATGGACCTGGACGAGGGCTCATGAAGCTGCTGGACCCCGGAAAGTCTGGCTCTGCTCAACACGCAGCCTATCCACACCATCCGAGTGTAGGGCGTCGAGACACGCGACAATGGAAAGTACGTTGCGTACCCGCTGCACCACCGTCTTTGGTGGCCGGCTTATCCTTTTACTGATAGTTTTCCTGTGCTGTCAGTCAGGGTATGCTTTTTAAACCTAAGTCTCGGGAGAGCTCGGCGCCGCAGTACGAGGGTCCAGCTCACGATATACTACTGCTGCTTCGTATTTCCTAAATTCCCTCAAATGATTCCCCTCAAAATGGGCGAGGGTATTGCAGTCCCTTGAAAAGTTTGGCCGTGCATTGAGCCTGGCTGTGCTAACGCTCGCAGTTAGCAGCCAAAGCGAAACTCGTCCTCAGCGATTAGGAAAGCTGTTTAATGTCTGAGATCTTGCTGGTGGCGCTGTATCGCTTCTGTGCGTCAGGAAACTCAACTCACCGGCTTATGCTTCCACTTTCTATCAGTCAACCAGCTGCAATGCTGAGCGTAAGTGCGGAGTGGCTTGCAGTCGTGCTGCCAGTGTCAGTGTGGCTGCGGTGCTGGGTGCTGTGCTGTGTTGGCAGAGTGTTCTACCCGCCGCTGCTGCTCTCAGGGGGAGGTAACTACTGCGTCGGCCGTAGTTGCAGTTCTGCCCTGGCCCGAGTA